>CADDIJ020002514.1:0-23790 GCA_902809745.2 Tetradesmus lagerheimii | reverse complement strand
GCACAACTGCACATACGGCTCATCATGCAGGCATGTGTAGAATGGTTGGAATCCTCCCTACCCAAGAGGCTGGTTGTTGATGTCTTGGCTGGCTGGCTGGCAGCAAGTGGTGTGTGCCATGGTGTGGTTACACTTGGTAGGCTACTGACAGTGCAGTGTCAAGTGACAAGGCAGGCACACAGTGCCACTGCTGTGACACTGCAGTGAAGTGTTGCATTTAAGCAGCATGTGGTTCGGCAGTTGGTGATTGACGTGATCCAGTCATCGTGCTGCTGCTGCTGCTGCTTCGCTCCAACGTGACTGTGTTTGGAGGCACTGTCATGCTCGATGTGCCTATTCAAATTACGTTATGCTGCTGGTTTGGTTGTCAACGAACTCAGGCGTTTGCTATGCGTTCCTGGCTTGTCTGTGCTCGTGCTGGTAACTCGATAGCGGACTTTACTGCAGCTCGGCAGGGCTCTGGGGACGCTAGCAGTTAGTAGTTTTGTCCGGTCTCGAACTCAAATTGATGTCGCGAGCTCGCGGCCTAGCGTGGAGGCTGGAGCGCACACAGGCATGGTGACAGGGCTCAGCCTGCTAACTGCTACTGCTGCTGTGCCTTGCCAGCCAGGCCCCTGAGAAAAGCCCTGGCCTGGCTGACCATCTTCTGCTGCTGCAGCAGCAGCTGTTGCTGCAGCTGCTGCTGCTTCAGCTCCTCCAGCCTGCTGTCCATCTGCTTGCAGTAGGGGCATGGGGTATTTGTGCTACTGCAGCAGCAGGCTGGGGTATTTGTGTTGTGCAGGCACAGTCTTGGGCAACAGCTTGATGTGCCTGCACCCAAGCATGCACAGCAGCAGCAGCAGCAGCACTTGCCTTGCTCTCTGCATGACATGGCAGCAACAGCAACAACAGCATTGACACCCAACCCTGCCTGCTGTGATGTCATCATCATCATCATCATGTTACCCATTAAGCTGCTGTGATGTATTGTATGCTAGCATCATGTTGGTATTGATATGATATCCAGCCATCCACCCTGGCTTCATGGGTAACATGATGATGATGATGATGATGATGTTGATGATGATGATATCCAGCCACCCACCTTGCCTTACCATGCAGCTTCATGCATGTGTCATACAGCTGTCCTTCCTCATCAGTGAGTGTCACCTTGACAGGTGGCCTCTGGAAGAGTGCCAGGGCTAGCTAGCAGTTCATCCTCCCTGTCACAGCCATGCTCTGTCTCTGCCAGCAGCTGCTGCCACTCCTCTGATGTCTTGCAGTCTGCTGCTGACATGGCTGTGGCTAAGGCCAGCTGCCTCATGGGTGACACCAGCCCTTTGAGCACAGCAGCCAGCAGCAGCAGCCCCAGCTGCTGCACTGTGAGCTGCTGCAAGTGGCCCTGGGCAGGCAGCACCACCTGCTGTGCTGTTGTAGCATGCTTCTTCCTCTTGTTGCTGCTGCTGCTGCTGCTGCTGCTGCTGCTGCTGCTGCAGCACTGTACCACCTCTGGCGGGAAAACTTGCAGCAGCTGCTCCTCGCTGCCCCCAGCCAGCGTCCGTGTGTCTTTCAGGAACACTGGCACTAGGAGGACGGGGTAGAGCGCTGCCTGTAGCGCCAAAGGCTGTGCGCCAGTGCGGTGCTTGCACTTTGCGCGGGCCGGAGTGGTCTCAGTCGATTCCACGGACCCAGCAGCCTCTAGAACATTGCTGCCGCAACCCATGGAGCGTCGTTTGCCGTAATCACTGCTGGTCACGGCTTCATGCATGCGCTGATGGGCAGGAACACTGCTGCTGCAGCGCACGCCACAGCCACGGAACACACGAAACATGAATCTGGTGTTTTCAAACGCCCTTGGCAGGCAGGGTGTGGCATGGCGTTGAAGTCGGGCTGGGCGAGCACGGCATGTTATGACAGGTGGCAGGTCATGACAGCAAGCAACACGCTGGTCTATCAGGCGATCGCAGTTGTGTCTGTACTGTCCATCTGCATCTATAAGTAAGGTTGCCACGCCTAGCTGCAGCGTGGACACCCCGTAACCGATGGCCCCGTAACCAACTGACGGTCTGTGGCGTGCTGAGTCGCACGACCCAGCACAGCGACTCTAATATATGTTTCTAAAGCCACGACACACGTTTATGTCACACGTGCTGCTGTTACGCCCACTGCACAGCAGGAGTTCGTTGGAGCAGCAAGGCACAGCTGGCCGGTAGCATGGCGCCCATGGCGAGCAGAGGTGAGCGCAATATGCACCGGAAACGATCGGTGAATACCTTGCGGCGATGGCGTTCGGAGCAGGGCAGCTGCTTCCTTGCAGTAGCATGAAGTGCTGCAGCAGTGCTGCACAAGTGCTGCAGCACAGCACATTGCAATAGTGCAGCACACCACGACTGTTTGGGCATGTATCCAGCATGTTGAAGACCGTCTTCAACATGCTGCACGTGTGGGCTGCACACAGCTTGGTGCAGCCCTGCTGCTGGGGGCCAGCAGCAGTGCCCCCCACCAATGCATCTGTGCAGACTAAAACCTAAAACCTAAACCCTAAAACCTAAACCCTAAACCTAAACCCTAAAACCTAAACCCTAAAACCTAAACCCTAAACCCTAAACCTAAAACCTAAAACCTAAAACCTAAAACCCCCCCTGTCAATTCTGCATGTAGTCCCACCACATGTTGCAAAACCCTAGTACAAAGTGGGACTTCACAGCATATACCCTAATACAAAGTGGGACTTCACAGCATCTTGATCTGCTGAGCACCTAGGATGTTCTGCAGCTGTTGCACACCTGCAGTTGGTGTCTTGTACATTGTTATGCTGTGCTGAGCAACAGCAACAGGTTCTGGTGGTGATGATGATGGCACAGATGGTGTGGGATGTACTGAGGAGTGATGGCCTCTGGTGCTCATCACCAGCATGCATGGGGTGTCACTGTGGCTCATGGCAGCACAACTGCACATACAGCTCATCATGCAGGCATGTGTAGAATGGTTGGAATCCTCCCTACCCAAGAGGCTGGTTGTTGATGTCTTGGCTAGCTGGCTGGCAGCAAGTGGTGTGTGCCATGGTGTGGTTACACTTGGTAGGCTACTGACAGTGCAGTGTCAAGTGACAAGGCAGGCACACAGTGCCACTGCTGTGACACTGCAGTGAAGTGTTGCATTTCAGCAGCATGTGGTTCGGCAGTTGGTGATTGACGTGATCCAGTCATCGTGCTGCTGCTGCTGCTGCTTCGCTCCAACGTGACTGTGTTTGGAGGCACTGTCATGCTCGATGTGCCTATTCAAATTACGATATGCTGCTGGTTTTGTTGTCAACGAACTCAGGCGTTTGCTATGCGTTCCTGGCTTGTCTGTGCTCGTGCTGGTAACTCGATAGCGGACTTTACTGCAGCTCGGCAGGGAAAGGACTCCTGGGGACGCTAGTAGTTTCTTGTCAGTCTCGGGCATCAAATTGATGTCGCGAGCTCGCGGCCTAGGGTGGAGGCTGGAGCACACACAGGCATGGTGACAGGGCTCAGCCTGCTAACTGCTACTGCTGCTGTGCCTTGCCAGCCAGGCCCCTGAGAAAAGCCCTGGCCTGGCTGACCATCTTCTGCTGCTGCAGCAGCAGCTGTTGCTGCAGCTGCTGCTGCTTCAGCTCCTCCAGCCTGCTGTCCATCTGTTTGCAATAGAGGCATGGGGTATTTGTGCTCCTGCAGCAGCAGGCTGGGGTATTTGTGTTGTGCAGGCACAGTCTTGGGCAACAGCTTGATGTGCCTGCACCCAAGCATGCACAGCAGCAGCAGCAGCAGCAGTTGCCTTGCTCTCTGCATGACATGGCAGCAACAGCAACAACAGCATTGACACCCAACCCTGCCTAGGCAGGCCTGCTGTGATGTATTGTATGCTAGCATCATGCTCATCATCATCATGTTACCCATTAAGCCATAGCATCATTCTGGTATTGATATGTTATCCAGCCATCCACCCTGGCTTCATGGGTAACATGATGATGATGATGATGATGATGATGATGATGATGATGATGATGATGATGATGATGATGATGATGATGATGATGATGATGATGATATTCAGCCACCCACCTTGCCTTACCATGCAGCCTCATGCATGTGTCATACAGTTGTCCTTCCTCATTAGTGAGTGTCACCTTGACAGGGGGCCTCTGGAAGAGTGCCAGGGCTAGCAGTTCATCCTCCCTGTCACAGCCATGCTCTGTCTCTGCCGGCAGCTGCTGCCACTCCTCTGATGTCTTGCAGTCTGCTGCTGACATGGCTGTGGCCAAGGCCAGCTGCCTCATGGGTGACACCAGCCCTTTGAGCCCCAGCTGCTGCACTGTGAGCTGCTGCAAGTGGCCCTGGGCAGGCAGCACCCCCTGCTGTGCTGTTGTAGCATGCTTCTTCCTCTTGTTGCTGCTGCTGTTGTTGCTGCTGCTGCTGCTTCTGCAGCAGCACTGTACCACCTCTGGCGGGAAAACATGCAGCAGCTGCTCCTCGCTGCACCCAGCCAGCATCCGTGTGTCTTTCAGGAACACCGGCACTAGGAGGACGGGGTAGAGCGCTGCCTGTAGCGCCAAAGGCTGTGCGCCAGTGCGGTGCTTGCACTTTGCGCGGGCCGGAGTGGTCTCAGTCGATTCCACGGACCCAGCAGCCTCTAGAACATTGCTGCCGCACTCCATGGAGCGTCGTTTGCCGTAATCACTGCTGGTCACGGCTTCAAGCGTGCGCTGATGGGCAGGCACACTGCTGCTGCAGCGCACGCCACAGCCACGGAACACACGAAACGTGAATCTGGTGTTTTCAAACGCCCTTGGCAGGCAGGGTGTGGCATGGCGTTGCAGTTGGGCTGGGCTAGCATGTCAGCATGTCATGACAGGTGGCAGGTCATGACAGCAAGCAACACGCTGGTCTATCAGGCGATCGAAGTTGTGTCTGTACTCTCCATCTGCATCTTTAAGTAAGCTTGCCTCACCGAGCTGCAGCGTCATGACAGCAACACGCTGGTGTAACACCCTGCGTGCTTGCAGCGCGATTAAAGTTGTGTCTGTTCTCTCCATCTGCATCAATAAGTAAGGTTGCCACGCCTAGCTGCAGCGTGGACACCCCGTAACCGATGGCCCGGTAACCAACTGACGGTTTGTGGCGTGCTGAGTCGCACGACCCAGCACAGCGACTCTCATATATAATTCTAAAGCCATGACACACGTATATGACACATGTGCTGCTGTTACGCCCACAGCACAACAGTAGTTCGTTGGAACAGCTAGGCACAGCTGGCCGGTAGTATGGCGCCCATGGCGAGCAGAGGTGAGCGCAATATGCACCGGAAATGATTGGTGAATACCTTGCGTCAATGGCGTTCGGAGCAGGGCAGCTGCTTCCTTGCAGTAGCATGAAGTGCTGCAGCAGTGCTGCGGCGCACAAGTGCTGCAACACAGCACATTGCAGCAGTGCAGCACACCACGACTGTTTGGGCATTTGTCCAGCATGTTGAAGACCGTCTTCAACATGCTGCAAGTGTGGGCTGCACACAACTTGGTGCAGCCCTGTTGCTGGGGCCCAACAGCAGTGCCCCCCACCAATGCATCTGTGCAGACTAAATGCTAAACCCTAAACCCTAAAACCTCAACCACTGGTTAGTATTCAGTCATTTCGCGGTCTGCTGTTGCACGGTTGAACAGGGACGCTCGCTGGGTAGGCTGATGCACTCTTGGATCATAGTCACATGTATAACTGTTTTTTTCAGCGCTTGCCGGGGCTTCGCAGCGCCCGTGTGCTTCAAAGACGCCGGATTTGTAACGGGAACCACTAATAGGCACTGCTATTAGGTGGGATTTCGCCCATATAAGTCTGACAAGGGTGACCATCCCGTTACAGGATCGGCATGCCCGGCCTAACCTTTTGGTAGTGTACGGTGGCTGTCATGATCCCGAACTTCAGCCCCATTGAATATGAGGGCAGTCAGCTCATGGCGCGTGCCTTTTTCCACTTGTGCGTGTGAGTGCACCAGCCCACATTCTGGCATAATGCGCCCTAGCCTCGGCACATTCACAGCGCCATACGCTCCAAGGTGAGGCCCACATCCTAGCAAGCACTATGCAAGGGAGAGTCATGCCGAACTTCAGCCCGATGAAGTTGAAGGGACCCGGGAAGTACTTAAACTCGCCCACCCAGTGTAGTAGTGAAGGGGCTGGAGCTGGAGGAGGAGGGCGTGAGTTTGAGCCGCCGTGACCAGCGGGAGAAAAAAATAGGAAAAAATAGAAAAAAAATAGAAAAAAATAGGCGGTGAAGAAGGATGCCGCGCAGTGGCTAAGCGAAGGATTAGGGTTTAGGCTACGCCTATGTTGTCTCCTCTATATATGTATGGCTTGATTTTTAACATGTTGTGGGTGCAGCCCAACGTAGCTACTACGTTGACTATGCTCATTGTCAACACCTTGTTGACACAGCGAGGCTATTGTTTCACCACCATCTCACCAACCCGCGAGCTACCTACTCCCTTCACTTTACGTCACCATGACCTTGAACATATAATGACGTCGCGTGACACATTACCCCCTCCCCCTCCCCCAACCCCAATCCCCTCCCCCATCATAACTTTGAAGTTGTTACACATCCCCGGACAGATGTCACATCTTTACTTGCCACACACACGTTCACGGCATCTCTGCAAGGGGTGCAGCGTCAAAGTCAAAGTTTGCTGCTGCATCCCAGTAGTGTGCTACGCCTCGCTCATCTAGCAACTTGCGTGCTGCCTCCGGTGATGCCACCTCCTCTTTGTTGAAGTCCTTGAACGAGGCAGAGCCTACCTCACCCTGGTGCAGCACGGGCATAGCAAGACGCAAAGAGCAATTTAATGAGTGGGGGTTGATGACGACATATAATATTCTCTGTTGTGCCGCACCGTATAGAATATGGCGGTGACAAGAGATGCACACAAATCTTGTTTCTTTCACAGGTACGAGCGTGTATTGCTCGTTGGTTGCATGGGGGCAAAATCCTACCGGCTGGCCACACACAATTCAATTGGGCAAACCTGATCAACGTCTATCATGTCAAAGCCTTCTATGCGCAATGTAAAACACAGTTAACATGCATGAACACTGCTGGATTGGCAAAATCCCTTCCTCGGTACATTGAAGAACACAACATTATGTTTATCAACCAACCTCACCTCCCACACCAAGTGGCAGTTGTTGAGGCACGAGCGTGTATTTGTTCGTTGCTTACCTCGGGGCAGCGTCCTACCGGCTGGCCACACACGATTCCATTGGGCAAACCTGACGAACGTGTATAGTGTCAAAGCCTTCTATGCACAATGAAGTACACAGTTAGAATGCATAGAACACTATTTAATTGGCATAACACCTTCCACGGTACACTGAAAGACACAACTTTGGGTGGTTCAAACCAAACTCACCTCCCACACCAAGTGGCAGTTGTTGGGGGCCTTGTCCTCTGCGCCGGCTCCTACGACATCCCCATCGTCGGCGTCCTCATCATCCTTGCCTGGTTGCGGCAATGGAGTAGCGTTCCAATCGATGCGCCGCAACATCAGCTTGTGGTAGCGCTTGAGTGACTTGGGACACCCCTCCACCACAACTAGGTTGAAGGTGCCAGGGCAAAGCACCATGATGCCTGCATTACCAACAAATGCATAAACAAGAACAGAACAAGGCGGCTCATGAACCTTGAGTGTGTTGATGGGCACCATGGCATGCATGCAGACTGGCCATCAGCTAGCAGCCTTCTATGCTCCACCGTCAAACGCACCACGCATGCGTGCCTTGAAAGTGGACATTTCAAAGCACCCATGGATGAAGTAGGCAATGTGTTGAAGGACCACGAACACAACCATGATGGTATGGCGATCATATCATGGTAAAATGCTCACCAACGACAAGCATGTCTTCACTACGCACTAAGAAAATTTGTCAAGTTGCCTCTGACACGTAAAACACACGGTCTACGGTAATGGCATAGGAACAGCTAGCAAGCACACAATGATCATGTGCATTGCACAACCGCCTCGCACGCACCAGACATGTGGTTCTCGCGCGCGTTCACATCCACCTTGAAGCGGTGTTGCCCATGGCTGAGATCCTCAACCCTGTACACAGCAGTGCGCGTTGTGAGCGCGCCACCCGGGTTGTTGTCGAAGAGCTTGCGTAGTTTCTTGTCCCGGCGCTCAGCAGGTGTGAGCATGCGCGCCAAGTTGCGGTCATCATGAGCAGCTTGACGCTCACCCATTTGCCGCCGAACCTACAGGGATGCAGCGAAAGGGCAACCATATATTCTTTGAAAATGCACTGTCCGCTATATTGGGTAAGAAGCATTGTATAGATGGGCGATAGGGACGGACAAACACAACCAACGAACCCACATCACATGAATCAAACTCAAACACAATGGTGTGCAGCTTCATGAAACGCAAACAACAACAACAACCTTGAACAGAGCAGGTCACTTCATGGAAGCCTATGCAAAACGTGATGTCATAACCAGCACATGCCCCTAAGATACCACCCGAATCTACATTGTGCGGTACCACCACACTAACAACAGGACGTTACCTCTTGCTCAATTGCTGTTGGATCTAGTGTGGCTTCCTCCCCGAGCACCCGCATGAGGTTGCTGATCTTGACCTTGGGCTTGGGAGGCTCAAGCAATCCTTGCCTACGACAATTGGAACAATTTGAAGTCATCGCTTGTCACAACCAGCTGATAACAATGTGCATAGAGTAGCGTGGCCAAGAGACGCCTCAAGTGGATTGGCCTCACAACCTCTAGGCTATTGTATCTTTGCAACACATGCCTAGCCGAGAGTAATTCATGTACTTGGTTGTGAGGACTCTGAACATCAAAACATGACTCATGCAAATGGCTTGCTAAAATGCGACATGAAGCGTGTGCGTTGGTACACACCTGATGAGCTCTTGCTTCTCCTTCTCGCGCGCTTGGCGGCGCTGTGTGCGCATCTTCTTCAGCTCCCTGTCAACGAGCACAACAGCAGAACGTGGAAGACAACGTAGTGTGTGTTGAAGCCGTGTTGTCAGAGGTTAATAGACACAAAAGTAACATAAGCGGCTGCACTATGGGCCAGCTATGTCCAGCATCAAAAACTTCGCAACTATATGGGAGTTGCCACCGCCTAACGCATGACCACGCCCTCGTCCCTTGTAAAGTATCGACACAATGCGTTCGAACGCTTTTGCATTGGAAGAGCACCATGCACGCTAAATCTTTATCAGTCCTTGACATGTGCCATGCATTGGTTTGTTACGCGACACGTACTTCTTCGTGAGCTTCAGAGGTTGTGGTGGAGGTGGCGGCCCAGCTGCAGGTGGCTCCATGGGCACAGGGTGCTCCACATATAGTGTCACCTGTGATATTCACCAACAAAAGCATGGCACAACACAAACGCCAAACAAAGTAGGTGAGATAATTGTTTTCAGGTGGACGTGCATGTGACAGCAGGCGACGCCACATGATGTTTGTGCAATGGCACACTGGTGCAACAACCCCACCACCTTCATGACTCAATTGAGGGTTGAACACTGCGCAGCAAGACGATAGTGTCGAACATGCATGGAAACATGCAAAAGCCGCTTACCCGGACTGAGCGTTGTTGGTTGCGGTATGATCATGCATAGACTGTACAAACAAGCATCACGTGACGCAGACTTCACAGAGACCATCACAAGCTCTCAAGTCTAGCAACAGCACGAACCGGCAAGCGGTGCATCGTATCTTCAACGGAGGTTGCCCACCTTGCCAATGCGCAGCCGCATGACCGCACCACTGCCGTCAGAGGCTGCAGCAATGACGTTGTCATCTTGATCATGCCGTTGCTCACTGCTCTCCTCGTGCGTTTGTTGCTGCCCATCTGGTTGTTGGCTGCCTTTTGTGAAGTAGGCACCAGCAACAAGCAGCGGCTTGTCCCACCACTCCACCTCAGGAGGTGCAGCAGCCTCAGGCAGCATGCGGCGCAGCCTGTCCTCTGCACTCTCCTCAACCTGAGGTAGCAGTTGCACGAATGTAACAGGTGCAAAGTGCTCATTAGTTGGGGCGTGGCAACAGGAGCCAGAAACATATGCTCGAGCATACATGTGTGCATTGTCAGTGCACATGAGTTGAAATGCAGCGTGTCCGTGAGCATTCGGATCACAACATGTGTGACGGAAAGTGGTGAAACTGTAGGGCAAACACTCATGTGTTCGATGGATGCAAGTGGTAGGCTGGAATGCGGCGCGGCTACATGAAGCGGATCTGGTATTAAAATCTGAAGTTTGTGTTCAGCTAAAAGATCATTAGAGGGAAACTGCCGTGGGAGGTTTCAGATGTTTCATGGCATTGCCCCCAGCAATCAAGATGCATGCGCAGGGTCAGTAGCTGTAAAAAGGCGCTACGCATCCTGCACTTACATGTCTGACCCCAATTGGCACCAGGTTTGCGCCTTGTGCCTCACTGCCCTGCACAATGCCTGCCAGGCCAGGGATGGGAGGTGCACCCAGAGGGGTGAGGTTGGCGTCACGCTCTGCAGGCCCAGCAGGGCCCCTGGGTGGCCGCCGCAGGTGGCTAGGCAGGTGCTTCTTGAAGTCAGCCTCACCTGCATAGCACAAGTGGGGCAACTGAGGCCATCAGCGCTTGAAATCTGTTGTGCACATGTGACCAAGTTGTTAAGTGGCAGACATGTAGAATGCAAACACAGTCAAGTACTACGAGCCATGCAAGCTACATACCCAAACTGAATTACACTAACCACGCACTAGTCTCATGTCACACTACAAGCACTTGCAGAACTCACTAACCGCACCCATGCATGGCAGCAGCAACTCGCCTGCCGCACAACTGCATTGGCTTGCTCACCATACTTCTGCTTGAGCCGCATGATCTCAGCCTGGCGCGCCATGCTGCCTTCCTCCACAAACTCGAGTGCACCACGGCGCCGCCTGTGCGCAGCAGCGTCCTTGCCGGGCCGCGCCATGCTGGTGTCAATCAAGTCCTCATCACGAGGGCCTGCTGGCTCTGGCGCCTGCTGCGGCTCATCAGGCCGGCGCTGGTTGATCTGCGCGTCAAGTGAGTCATTATGAGGGACAGCAGGAGGCAAAGCAGTGTTGAGGAAGCACGTCATGCGCGGCCACGTTGCATGTGCGTCAAACATGGTATATGATCAAGCAGCCCGGAACTCTGCTAAAGCTAGCGCAGTGGTTCCATAATATTGTTATTCTATACCTAAATTCGAGTTGCTGCTGTCATGTCTGCCATGCTGCATCTAGACGTTTCTTCCCCTTCACTTCAGATTGAACAGATGACGCAGTACACACAGTTTCTTCAAGGAAAGGGGATTCTCCCTTGAAGAAAAGAGCCTGTCAACAACTCACCAAGCTTGTTGTGATGGGTGCCCTGGCTGCATGGGTGATCACATTCCCTGCCTCATCCACCTCCCGCCCAGCAGCGTCCAGCAGCAGCGGGCGAGGGCCGCCAAGCCCCCCCAGGCCACCAGGCACAGTAGGCCTCACGCCTGGTAGGGTGCCCACTGCAGGGGCTAGCAGCGGCCGTGGTGCAGCAGCGCCAGGTGCTGGCTGGATGCCTGGGACAGGCGCCAGTGACGCTTGCACCCCGAACCTGCAAACAATACATGCACGGCAGACAATGTTGGAATATATTGTGGAAGCACAGCGGCAGTTGTTTTGAACAGCGCATTGCTATAGCAGCTCAAATTGCACAACGCATATGCTCTGCTGCACAAACATAGATCTGCTGCACCTCACGCTCAATGCCACGGCTGCTGTTGCCGCTGACCATGCAAGTATGTATGATTCGCTGCTACATACATGCAGCTGCTTGTACATGAGGAGCAACGCAAACTGGCGTGGACCAGCAGGTCAGCTGTGCAACATATGTTGCCTGCTTCTCATATGCTGCTGCTGTCTGCACCGCCATCCTGCGGCCTTGCACCCACTTGGAAGCAATCTCCACTGCTTTGGCTGCTTTGGCTGCCACCAGCGCTGCATCCACGCCAGGCACACCACCTGGGGGCAGAGGATTAGCTGTGGCAGCCAAGGCAGCAGCGCTAGGCGCGCCAGCAGCAGCACTGCCAGCCACCTTCAGCAGCACACAAGCACCTTGAACTTCACGACATGCCAGCAGGCAGGAGTGCAGTGTTATCTCCAAGTGGTATTGATCTGCAACCGTCATGCTATATCAAGTAGCAGATGCGGTGCGCTTTCACGGCTGAATAATGATGGAGAATACTATGCGTACTGCAAGCCGTCTGCTGCTGCAAATCCCACATAGATCTGTCAGCGCAAGCGCTTCAACTGGTGGCGGCATGCTGCGATGTCGATACTGCACAGCTGTAAGCTGAGAGCATTAGTAGGCTTGCCTGTGGCAGCTTTTTCAACTTTTCCCGCAGCTGCTTCTGCTTCTCCAGCAGCTGCTTGGCCTTCTGCAGGGCCTCAAGGTTAAGCCCTGGCTTGGAGGGGGCTCCAGAAGCGCCATTTGTGCGAGACTTCTTCTGTTCTGGCCCCTCCTGCCCGTTCTCTTCTGCCAGGCGCTTCTTGTCCATGTGCTACTGCTTGCTGCAGCAGCAGCAGGATGTGGCGAAGGGTGCTAGATCAGGCTATCCACACAAACTGCAGTTTCTACTGTTGCAGCTTTGCATCAAGATATTTTGCAGTGACGACGAAGCCCCAACGATGGTGAGTGCTCCAGGTGTACAGTAGTTGTCGGAGTACAATCGCAGCACTTGATCGAGACCGGTACTAGCATACGTGCAGTCATGAACCCCATGCGTTCGCTGGGATCGCTTGCTGCCTATGCACCTCAACCGCGGTTCTTGTTGCTGTCATTAACATTGCTGAGCTGCCACTGGCAGTGGCCCACTGCAACAAAGCAAGGACTGGTGCTGTGCCTGGAAGAGGTCCTTTGATTGAAGAGGAACATTAGATGTGAACCAAGGATCGCCTGTAAATAAAGAAAGACCACAACACAAGCAGCATCAGCAGCACCAACCAGCTCACCACCAGCTGTTGACCAGAACCCTGAAGACGCATGACTTGCACATATTCGCCCCACCCTTGCACCTTGCAAGCATGCAGCATGGAGTCGAAGCCTTATTCAGCAGTCCAACGTTACATTGTAGCTGGGCCGCACCAAACTGCAGCTGTTGGCTACATCTTCAGTGTAGGTGCCTGGTCCAGGAGACACACTAGTGCTGCTGCTAAACCTCTTGCTGCCTGTGCTGAACCCTGCGCCCCCGTTTGGAACACTCATAGGCCTGAACACCTGCTTCATGTCCACAGCTGCATTGCTGTATGCACCAGGGCCCGGCGTAGAACCTTTCTCCGCTGCTGCCAATGCAGGGCTGCTGCGCTGTGCTTCACTGCCGAAAGCTGCAGTGTGGTAAGCAGGGTGTTGGCCGCCAGCTCCAGCGCTGCCCGACCTGCCGCCCCGCCCAGCTGACATGCCGCCCCAGTCATCCTGCAGGTGGCACAGCAGCAGGCCTGTTTGGGCAGGAAAGGTGAGCATGCAGATGGTGCATGCTGGACCAACCTGTCTGTCAAGAAAAGCTGTGTTCAGGTGAGCAGAGAACCAGGCACGTGCCTGCTGGGTTGCTCACTGCCCAGCTAGGCGCTGTGGCAGCGCCTGACGCTGCAACTCACCAGCTTCACGTAGGCACCAGGCCCCAGGCGCGCTGCATCACCACGCAGGCTGTTTGGCTCGCCATCCCAGCTGCAGTAGTCAGGTGCTGCCACAGGCGCTGCTGCTGGTGTGAAGCGCTGGCTGGACGACACTAAGCCCTGCAAGCAAACACCAGCACAGCTGCATGAGTGCTGCAGCCACGGACGTTGCTATCATGATGCAAGCCAGTGGCGCCGAGCTAAGACACAGAGCAAGGTGTGTCCAACTTGGTGTGGTGCCTTGTAGCACCTGCTTTTTTGGAGTGCAGCCGCAAACACACTCTTCATTCAGTGAATGATGGGGCACTGGCAGACACCTTTTGCACCAGACGTACATTCAAAACATCATAAATTTTCCCTGATACCCTGTGCATGGCATGCAACCTAAATCAAACCATGTGCATGGCATGCAGCAAGCGCTCCGCAGCCAGCTGCTACACTACCAGGGGCACTGCCAACAGCGCAAGCTCACCGGCGAGGGGCGCGCTGCTGCTGCAGCCACGCGCTTCGCCACACCACCGTCCACCTCGTAGGCACCTGGGCCCAGCTGTGAGCTGGAACCGCTGCCAGCAGCTGGAATGATTGCAGCAGCTGCCACCTGGTTGCTGACACCAGCGCTGCCTTTGCTGAAGCGTTCTGCTGCAGAGCCAAACACACCTCGTCGACTAGCAGCTGCTGCCTTCTTAGCTGCGTCAGCAGCCATGCTGGCTGCCTGATCTGCTGTGTACTTCCCTGCAGCGAGCAGAGCACCATGCAACACGCAAACAATTTGAAGCAAGCAGGCTACAGAGCACTGCGGTGGTAGGAACCAACAGCCATGAACGTGCACGGTCACATGGATGTGGTGATGCGCACGTGATGGTGAGTTTTCATGTGCAGGTCAAAGCTGGAACTTCAAAGGCTATGCGATAGCTGCACCCACCTGGGCCAGGACTGCTGCTGCTTGTGTCTCCGAACCTGCTAGAGGTGCTGCCAAACCCAGCTGCTGCAGCCTGGCTGGCATCCTGGTCTGCATGCGACACGGCGATTGCTGCACGCGCTGCTACTGCTGCTCCGAGTGGCAGGCCTGCTCTACTGCTGCGTGTCGTTTTGGCCGAGGAACCATTGGTGGACAGGTCGTAGGCTCCAGGCTGCACAACAAAGGTTACAGCAGACAGCATGCAACACATGAGATCCATCTCTACCAGCGGTTGCTATTGTGAAACCAACATGGCAAACTGACACCTCCACATAATCTCCAGAAAAAGAGCTGGACACATTGCGCAACTCACCCCAGGTGCGACAGATGGTGGCTGTGTCACCCCTGGCAGCCCACCAATGGCACACTCGCGCCCTGGGCCGCGGCCAAACAGCTGCTGTTGGGGATGCCTGTGTGCAGGCACAAAACCAGCTGCTGCTGCTTGTGGTGCTGACTGTGGGCGCAGCTGCTGCTGCTTCAGGTACGCGCCTGGCCCGGGTGTGCTCCTGTCAGGATCTGGCTCCTGCAAGCAGCAGGCAATGTGTGTTGGATGCGTGATGGCTCGGCAGCAGTGCTGGCAGTGGCTGTGGAATATCACAACAGGCAACCATCCCCAGCAGCTGTACATCTCAGATGTACATGCTGGCAAGTGGTTGCCAGGTGGCGCCACGTACCAGTTGGTGCGGGCGTGCCACCTTGGACAAGAAGGCTGCACTGCCTGCTGCGCTGAAGCTGCCCCTGCTTGACGTGTGGCAGGGCACCAGTCGCCCATCAGGTGACAGCCGGAATCTGCACGGCGCCAAAGAGACCACTCAGTACTGCAGTACGCACCACGTGCTTGTCATGATAAAACGCAACTGCAACACCACAACTAGCATCACCTGGCCTCAAGACATGCCATGAGACAGTGTCTCAGGAAACCGCAGCCTAGACTGTTGCTGGTGTCTTGTGCCAACTCACCGTGTTGCACAGCCATCCACGTGGTATGTGGCAGGGCCTGGGCGCTGCTGCTGCTGCTGCTGCGGTTGGTTGTTCTGGTGATGCCGGTGCTGCCTGGACGTGCACTTTTGCTGCTGGGGAGCCCAGCGATCAGTGCGGCTGGCAGCCCAGGTTGTGCCTTTTGCTCTGCTGAGCACGCTGCTTGGGCCAGCTGTTTGGCTAGAGCTGTTGGCTGCAGTTTCATCAGCGGTGCTGTCCAGCTGGGGAGGAAGCTGCATCACCAGTAGGCCGCCCGGGCCCTGTTCATACCTGCGCAAATGCGTGAACAGGCAGAACATGGCCGGCTGCGAGGTGCGGGCCGAGCCAAACTAGGTATGAAATTGCCTGCCAGTCGTACATACACGAGCTAAAAGCGCTGAATGCGTTGCGTTGACAACCTGTGACTGCATGCATTACGCGATGTCTGCATGCTGCCTGCATGCAATAACGACATACCAATTGTCATGTGCGGCACCCCACAGCACTTGCGTGCGGCCCCTAATGGCTAGCAGCTGAGTGTACAGGATGCAGCTCGTACCCGTAGCTTTGGTGCCTAGCAGGGATGCTGGGCGGTGTCAGCACAGGAACCTCTGCAGGCTTGTTGCCACTGCTGGCCGACTTGACAGCTGATTGCACAGCTGCCAGTGCTACAGATGATGATGCTGCTGCTGCAGGGCCAAGCAGCTCTGACACCTTCTTGCTCGCAGCTTCCCTGTGTGACTGTGCTGCTACACTGCTGCTGCCCCATTTCGGTGCTGTCTGGTACGCGCCTGGCCTGCAAGCACGACAGCACAAATATGTGAGTTGCGGCAGTGAACGCTGTCACCTGCCATGATTTGCACCAATGTGTTATTTGTCATACAACTCAATCTAGCCTGTCTGCAATGCGCGTTCAAGCTTGGAAATTGCTGCACCTGCATGAACGATGCAGCCTGCTCTGCTGCTGGAGCGCTTACCCAGGTTTTGCTAGCGTCTCCTTGCTGGCGGTGAAGCGCTGGGTGCTGCTTGCAAAGGAACTGCTCTTGGTGCAGCGATAAGGATCCTGCAAGCCTTGTGAGCATGCACAGCTGGCAGCGACACCTGGCTGTTCAGCGCTGCCTGCTGCTGGCGGTGATGCGGTGCTGCTTTTGGTTTGCTCCAAGTGTCCATGGCTGCTGCTGCCGCTGCTACTGCTGGCTCCAAGGACACGTTTGGTGTTGGATGCAAACGGTGCCGTTGACTTAATGAACTTGCGTGTTGGTAGCAGAGAATAGCTTCCAGGCCCAACCTGCAACATGGAGTTGTAGTTGCATGGACCAATGTCGCCTGGCACCATATCTGCCACTCATGCAGCAACATATCAGCACACATGCAGTCCCTGTGCATCACACCGACATCCAGGCCGCTGCACACCTTGTCGGTTGTTCCACGAGGCGCTGGAACGCTGGGGTCGCGCTCAGACCGGCTGACAAAAGCCATAGGCCTAGGAATCCTTCTTCAGCTGCAGAACAGTTGGCATCAATGCAGCAGCTTGCAGCACTGGAGCTATTCGCCATGCGCCTGGTTCATTTGAGAGTCCAACGAATCATAATACTTCATTCTGCTGCCAAAGAATCTACAGCAACATGGCAGGACCTGCGAACGGAAAGCACTGGTTGACTCGACGTAAAGGCGTGAAGCCCCTGCAGCCTTATCGCAGATGACGGCCAGGTTATGAAGAAAACAACATACGATGTATCAACGCACAGGTTGCGTGTTCCAGCTGAGCTGATACAACAGAAATCCAAGTAGGGTTTGCAGGGTTACATCGTCACATTTTCCGGAGGCTGCTACCACAAGAGCACATGCCCCATGAGACAAGACAACTACCATCTCCATACTAAAGTGATATAGTGAGCATACAATGAGCATGCTGGCATATGAGATCTATGCATGCCTCCTGCCCTGCCTGCCTACCCCATGATGATGACAACGAAACAACCAAGATCAGGCCAGATTGATAAGCCAAGTAGGTGCGGCTACAGCACCTGATACGCTCTAACAACAAACACTTGCTGTTACAGACATGAAGTCCGCAAACAGCGCTCCCATCAACAGCACACACCACAAACAAACCACCCGGTGGCTTGGCAAGCCCTGATGCCAGCCAACAGCACTGCCACTGTCCCGTCCTCATTTTGCCCTGAACTGCTGGCCTTCGCCGCTGCTGCCTGCCTGTCAGCAGCTCATTCTGCGTAGGGGTCAAATGGCTCGTTGAGCTTCTTCTCCAGGGCGCTGATGTTGCCGCCAGCAGCCTTGATGGCAGCAAGCACAAACCTGGCGGGGGTAGCAGTGTGCAGCAGTCAGCAAGCGCCTACGCTACCAGCTCACAGGCAGACAGATCATCGATGTCTTACTGCTGCATAACGCAAGCTGCTAAGCAGACGTAGCTAAATCACACAGGCCCTGTCAAAACTCTTGCCACTGCTGCCCACCAGGCTGCAGGGGACAGCTAGCTGAGCCACTCACTTGGCCTTTGCAGTTGCGTTGGGCTGTGCGTTGAACTCTGGCGCAGGCACGATGGCTGCTGTGTAGCCGCGCGCCTTGAGCAGCTCAGCACGCGCCAGCACGGGGCCCAGCGGCACGCGGGGGCTGCTGCTGCTGAGGCTGGCCTCGTCCACAGGCAGCACTGCCACCTTGAGCGAGTCCACAGCCATCTCCACAGGCAGCCCGTCGGCAGTGGTCTTGGGCAGCGCAGCAACTGCTGCAGCAATCTCGGGCTTGTACCTGGGCGCACAATTATCACCATGCAGTTCACCGTCATAACAACAAGAGGTAAGAGGATACACTGTGCATTGATTCTAAGGTTGCACACGGGGGTCGCTCAAACTTCAAGGTCAAATCGCCAGCACACATATGCTGATGCAGCAATACAGTCATGTATGCCTGTGCACCAAGCAGCAGCACGCTGGAAAGCCACACAAGCAGGCTGCTGCTTCACAATGCTGCTGCTGTATTTGCTGCTGCGATGTCGGGCCCGTCTGCGGACCATTGCTGGCCACTGCCGTACCTTGCGCCTATTGCGCGTGCTGTGGCCTCTGCCACCTCTGCCCTGAAGGCAGCGCCCGTTGATCCAGCCTTGAGCTTGGTGGCGTCACCCACCACGCCGTGCATGCTCAGGGCGTAGTTGAGCACCTGCACCCGCCAAGTAACAACAGGTACAGCAGCACAAGGCAGAGAAAACAGCTGAGTCAGCAGCAGCAGTGGCGGCACATGCATTTCACAGCCCTGCTGTCATGTTTGTCCAGACCCATGCACCTCATACGCAAACATGGGGTCCCAAGAGCACGGGAGAAATGTAACATGCGCCTACCATCAACACTTCTACAACGCATGCACGCGCTGACAAGAACTGCGCCAGGCCCCCCCTGCCCCTGCTCACCTGCTCAGGCAGCTTGGGTGCCTGGCCCCCCATCTTGTCATTGACCAGCAGCTGCGCCTCAGCCAGGCAGGCCAGCAGGGGCACAGGCACGCAGTCTGGGGCGGCGGTCAGGGCTGCACCCACGGCGCTGAACAGGCTGGCGTACAAGTCCTTGTCAGCCTGCAGTGCGGTCAAGCAGGCCCGACACGCAGTGCAGTCAGGCAGGTGGGTTGCTTGCGGGAAGCTGGTGGCAGGTGCAGACTGATCACGTCAACAGCTTGACGACTAGTACGCAGCCGGTATTATGCAGCAGAAAGGGTTGTGCAATGAACTTTGGGCATGCACACAGCAGCAGCATACCCTTGACAAGCATACAGTGATTTGTGTGCCTTCCAGCAATTGTCATGCGCACCTGGCCCAGCAGCGCGAAGCTCCATGCTGCGTAGATCTGCTGCTCAGTGGACAGCTCAGCCACTGCTCCCTTGATAACGCCTGCTGCCTTGCTGAGCAGGCCGCCGTCAGCCTTGGCCCCCAGGTGGGCCAGGCCCCACAGGCCAGCCAGCAGGTCCTGCGGCGCGTCACCAGCGGACAGCTTGGCGCCCAGCGCCTTGGACATGGCAGACAGCACCGACGCATCAGCCCTGCAGGAGACCAGACCAGAAACAGCAGCAGCAGCAGCAGCGGTGACAGCAAGGACAGGTCAGGGTGACGACTTGTATGGCGTACATACACATACTGCAGCAGCTGCTGAAATTCCTCATGGAATTTCATATGCTGCTGCAGTCATCTTCCCAGCAGTTAAACTTGAGCCGTGGCACATTGTAACCACATATGGCAGGGTAAAAGCTGTCGCTAAGAAAGCTAAGCATTCTGAAAACAGTACACAAGCAGAGACTGCCGCTGCGCTGCCTATGTCCGCCGCCTCACCTGCCGGCCTTGGCCAGCGCCCACAGCACCTGGCTCACATCCTTGGCGCTTGCGTCAGCGCCAGCCTTGCCGCCCAGTGCTGCCAGCACGGCCTTGGTCAGCGCCACGTCAGGCACGCCAGCAGCAGCAAAGCCGCCCAGCACCTTGGCCAGCTGCGCAGCACTGAACTCGCCCGCCTTGGACACCACGCGCCCTGACACAGCCTGCGCAGGGGAAGGGGCGGCATGCAGCAAATCACAGGAATCATAGGTAAGTGAAGTTGCATGGTGGCAGGCAGCCCTCACGCAGATAATTTGAAAAGCAATAGCTGTAGCCAGTCGCATTACGCTATTGCTTTTCAAGTTGCATGGTGGCAGGCAGCCCTCACGCAGATAGCATGCCCCGTCCCAGCAAAGAGTGTGCATGCTGTGTACAGGAACCAGCCAGCAGCACAGTGCACACGACATGTACACACAGCGTCGTCGCTGGCGCTCACCTTGAGCAGCTCTGTGTCGTTGACGCCTGCAGCGCCCAGTGCTTCCACCACTGTGGCCAGCTGCGCAGGGCTGAGGGAGGGCAGCAGCTTGGCTGCAGGGCCCGCCATCTCGTACAGCGTCTTGAAGTGACCCACACCTGGCAGGGCAGGGACCAGCGACACAGCAGGTCAACGGCAGATGCGCTCAGCAGCTGCTGGACAGGCATGCATACGGGAGACCACACATGCTGCTGCTCAGCCAACCGTGCTGCCACCAGTGTCAAGCGCATCAGTGCCTCAGTACTGCCGCCATGCTCTCTATGCAAAATTCTCGCTGCGGCAGCAGCGGCGGTGGAGTGCGCACCTGCTGTGTTTGCTGCCCACAAGAAAGCGGTCAGGCTGGCCGCGTCAAAGTCAGCCTTGGCAGCAGCAGCGGCTTCAAACAGCTTGCCCCACACCCTGCAGGACAACGAAATGCACGCAGCAGCAGCGGGTCGAAGAAAGCAAGCGACATCCGATTGTGGTTGGCGCTTGTGATAAGCACACATGGTGGAGCTGCTTATTGTGCCATCCAACATGCTGCTGCTCAACTGTTGCTGATGTGCTGCTGTACAGCACCCTGCTGCCACCGCCATATGCACTTCCAGCCAGGCACCCTACCCACTGCTCGCACTCCAGTCACACATCAATACACGCTGGCCACTGCAATCACACATCCGCAGAAGCGCGCTGTGTCCTGCTGCTGCACAACGATGCGTGTGCAAGCAGGCCGCGAGGCCTGCCCTACATGCCAGCCAGGCGTAAGCACAACGCTGCATGGCACTACTGCCACCATTGATGCTGCTGGACTGCTGTTATGTGGTTTCTCTTGCTGCTCTCACCTGCGGTCGCTGCGTGCCTGCAGGTATGCCAGCGCCATGGCTGCGTCAGCAATGTCCTTGGCGCCCGCCCCGCCACGCGCCAGCAGTGCGTCCACCTCACCCAGCACACCAGACAGGTCGCCAGACACCTGCGCCTGAGCCGCTGCTGCTGCTGCGCTGACTCCGCTGCTGGTGAAGCCACGCCTGTACACCGCACAGCAACGCAAAAGCAATACGAAATGCAGTTGCATACATGAACCGCAGACAGAGCAATGCAGCCCCTGCTACTGTTGCAGCGCACCAGCTGCTGCAGCAATAGAAGTATCAGAATAACTTAAGATGGTGATAACTTGATTCCTTGACATGCTAGCTGCTCGCAGATGGAAGCCAACTGCTGTTTACAGCGCGTTGCTTCACATGGCTGTCAGCGTCGAATGGAACACCTGTCACTGCACTGCACTGCACAAACGCACTGCTGAACACTCTGATGCACAGCTCCCTGATTCATTGTCGAGCACCTGCTGTTCTGCAGGGATGCACTGCAACCGCACGCCTGATGGCCAGCTGGCCGTGCCTGCAGCTCCTCAGCAGCTGCAGCCGGAGTGCTCACCTGTCAAAGGCTGGTAGCTGTGTTGCAGCTGCAGCAAGGCTGCAGTTGGCACTGGCACTGCTGCCCAGCCATGCTGCACCGCTGTTCACTCCAGCGCTGGACTGTGTAGCTGCCAACCGCTGGGCACCTGAAGGCACCAAGCAGCAGGGAGCAGCAGCACCAACGCAGGCGCCTTTGAAAGGCTGCCAACTGACCCAGCCCATCTGTATCCCTGATCTGGTCAATTTGACCGTTTGTACATGTCAGGAAGCAGTTCCACCAGTGATGCAGCTACTGCTGTCACCTGCAGTGCACTTCCAACACTGACTGGGGTCCTGCTGCTGCTGGGTCGTGTGCTGTGATAAACGGATAATTTCATGCACCTACATCAAGCACTTCCGCATTATGGTCTGCTTCTGCGCGTGAACACGCAGGGTGCTGCAAATACAAGATCCTGCCTCACTGCACAGCGGCCCAGATCTGGCAAGAGCTTGCTGCGCACCTGCACTCAGCAGCAGCCTAAGCGTGTTGGCACCCCTCATGGTGCAGCTTGCTGGGGGTAGTCACCGATCAGCACGCAACTCCAGGGGCGCACACGAAGGAAGAGCCAAGCGCGGCAGTGTTACAGTAAAAAGCGCAAACAACCTTTGCAATAAAGCTAGACTTGTGAAGACCGCTCCCTGCCGGTCACAAAGGGGGTTTGGTGCGCGTGCTCACCAAGTAACAGAGCGTGCCCGTGCAAGTGCTTCTCTCAAGAGCCATCGTATGCAATTGTGCGCACCACTTATGGCGACATTGGGTGCCCAATTGTCTGGAATCTCGTTGGCTAGCAGCTGGTCGCAAGTGGTGTAGTGCCTGCACTCATCCCAGCACTGTCCAGTACTGCCACTGAAGAGGTGGCCAGGGCTCCTGTCCCTGGGCAGCACAGCGATGCAACAAAATTTCACATCTGCATTCGTCAAGGTTGTATCTATAGCTGACGATGGTAACCTGAGCTCATGGCACAAGCAGCATACAGCAATGGTGTGACAAGCACACCGCTGCTGTCAACAGCATTCTGGTGAAGCTCTGATGGTGTCGCTGCCGCGGGAAGTGCACACCAATATTGGCGTGCAGCTCACAGTTTAGCAACTTGCACCGGACACATGGACAACCGGAGATTCAAAATGCTCATGACACAGGAAATGCCATGCAAGGCAAGTCACAAGTTGCAGCACCTGTGTGCGACTGCTGTGCAGGTCCTGCCAGGCTAAACGCGTGACTTGCGCGAGCAAGTGGCTGACTGTGGGTCATGTGTGACGTGCTTACTGCAGATGCCTTGCTGTTCTGCAGGCCCTGCAGCCAACTGACGCGCCTGCCAGCAGTGACAGCCTGCTACATGCATGCTCTGCCAGCAAACTGCCCGCCAGCCCGTGGCAGCACCAATGAGACTCGCATGTGCACCCTTGGCTAAGAAGCATGGGCTTGCTGTCCGTGTGCAGGTTCAGCATTGCTGAGACGGGTTGGATGTATGCATGAATGACACCTGCAATACTGTAACGATACCCCAAAAGGCGATGCCTCCATGCCTCGTTTCCGGCCTATAGACCCCGTCACGTTACATACCTCCCCCTCGAGGTAGCGTGATGTCCTCATCCGCGAAACGAGCACGGTGGGGTTCGAGCCCAGGACCTTCCGCACCCGAGTCCGGTGCCCTACCGACTGAGCTACGGAACCGACCCGCTCAGCTACCAATGTAACGATACCCCAAAAGGCGATGCCTCCATGCCTCGTTTCCGGCCTATAGACCCCGTCACGTTACAGAGTACAAGGAGCTGTGGCAGTTTGCAGAGACTTTCTGGGGTGAGTCTCCTTGAGTGACAGCCTGTTTTGCTGAGTCATCTGCGACGTTCCAGATTTTCGGGTGTTCGTTGCAACGTAGTTGCCTGTGCACACCGTGTAACCCCTCTTCTTCGGCAGTTTGCTATGAACTTCTGACACGC